>JACATO010002199.1:455000-456920 GCA_018389105.1 Nautilus pompilius | reverse complement strand
ACTTCGTCGCGTCGAGGCCGGGTTTTGGCGGATCGACCCCCGCCCGCAGAGCGGCAGATCACAGAAATAAGAGACGAGTCAAACAGGGAAGCTGCGAATGGCGGTCTTTCAACCGTGGCTGTTTTTTGCCTCCTCCTCCCATCGATTCCTCTAATGACGCTGCCGTTCGCCAGTCCGTCGGCGTATGTTCAGTCCTGCTTATAAGATCTGGCGGCGTGAGGGAAAGAAAAAGCACTCCCCGGCATAAAATGCATTTAATTACAAGAGTCCGTAATCCGTTCTCGTTTCCTGCTGTTAGATTTCGTATGGCTTGGTTCCGCAAAGTTGGATCTGGAATCAGAACTGGAATGCTTCTACCACTGAAAGAGTGAGAAAAGTCAGGGTTTATCTGCGCCGTCTCGCTGCCGTATTGCTCTATTTTCTTCTTCCCTCGTCTCTCAAATTTGTAGAATCAAAACTCCATCACGAGGATATTCATTTAGACACCAAGAGTTAGGAAGACGGCCTGAAACCTCAAACTCCAGAAAATGGCCTGAACACAGATTTATCCAGGTAGTCGACGATTTACAATTTCTAACTCAGCCATGTTTAGGATGCTAATCCTATGGCGTGCACGCTCGCGCAATTAGAGGGGTATCAATATTACAATTTTCAAAGGTTGCGACAGAGTTACCGACCCTTTGGCCAATTTCGGGCCACCAGATCGCGCGTTCCGAATTAGCCGGCGTAGCGCGCAGGTATTGTGTTGTAGGTGAATCGGCTGCGGGAACACGAAGTCCTGGCCACGGTACTGACGCGAGACCCGCTGATACCTGAATAAAGGGATTAGCATATACATACGCACGGGAAATAGTGCTGCGGTTTTACAGCGCGTAGAGCGCAGAGAAACATTAGGCCGGTGTTTGTAGAGTGTTAAAATGCCAACACACACACACCACGGAGTAACTCGGTGTGCCGGGATGGGCTTGCGCGCCTGTAAAGAGTCTAACCCGGATCCTCCTCGCGCGAGACGACAAATGGCGGAAGGGTCGGCGAGGATCTCGCCCACGTGTGGTCTCACCGGAGCGCGACGGATCCACCCACCCCCCCAAAAAAAGAATACGTGTCTCTCACACATTAGCATTTTCAATGTTCGGGCAAACCAAACACTGCAAACAATAAAGCCAGAGACGCCGGAAAGGGGGCTGAAAGTAGGACGAAGAAGCCGCATTACCAGTCTGCCAAACAACGCGAAGGCCCGTGGGCTGGGGGGGGGGGGTTGGCTCTTCCCGATAATGGCAGAGTCGGCCACGAACGGACCGACGCGAGTAGCTTGTGGAAGAGCATGCCGGAAATAGAAGTGTTACGACCACCCCGAGGGAACTAACTGCCCGGATGATGTTCCCAGGACAATGGACCCCAACCAAACACGCCTTTGTAAAGAGGATTTTTCACAGACCGGGGTGGGGGGGTTCAGGACGCTGGACTGGCGCGCGCGCGCAGTTCCCATCAAACCAAGATGGCCGCTGGAGCAGACAGGAAGCGGAGAGTAAACCGAAGAAAACCTAACGACGAAAAAGCTATCGCTGTCATGGACCGGAAGCCAACATCTACTGTAAGTTATACGGTTTGATTTCTTGAAACGTTTTACAAATTCATTTCAGGAAGTAAAACAGTGAAGCAGACGGAGTCTCTCTCTCTCTACTGACGACATCTCTCTCTCTGTCTCTCTCTCTCTCTATACTGACGACATCTCTCTCTCTCTCTGTCTCTCTCTCTCTCTACTGACGAACATCTCTCTCTCTGTCTCTCTCTCTACTGACGACCATCTCTCTCTCTCTCCTCTCTCTCTCTCTCTACTGACGACATCTCTCTCTCTCTCTACTGACGACATCTCTCTCTCTCTCTCTCTCTCTACTGACGAACATCTCTCTCTCCTCT